>JAXQQM020091233.1:0-39965 GCA_034641835.2 Pinus albicaulis
GGTAACCGACAAGAAGCATACATACTGCTCGTTTGCAAGGTAAAGCACATCAACCCTTAAATAGCGGTATCCTATTCTCTTTCTAATTACAAAACCAGCATCAAAATCAAAACAAGTATGGAAGGGTGTTATTCGATTCTCTTTCCTAATTTCAAAATAAACATCAAAATCAAAACTATTACGGAAGTGAATTATTCGTTTTCTCCTTTCCAATTGCAATATCAATGAATCATCAAAGCACACCCAGAATTCAGGGTCTGAAAATTAATTCATTCACAATAAAATGGTATACAAATACACAGGATTTACATTGTAAAACCTTGACAACTTGTGAAAGAAATATGCACGAGAAAAGCAATTAGATTTATCTTTTTCAAGAAAAGTATTACATTATGGTTTACTATACAGCCTCCTCATCACTGGGAACAACCCATATGAAGGAGGCTCCATTACACATATGAAGGGGGCTCCTTTACAATAGTTTTGGTAACTATATTTTCGTTTGTAAAACTGAATAACCTCGTAAAAATTTCCTTGAATAAACATAAAATTACATTTTGTTCTCATATTTTTAACATTTCCAATTTCTGCAAAATAACTCAAATTCTAATGTAGCATAATAATTATGTCCTGATATGGCGGAGTCCGATATTAAAAATTCCAGGAAAACAGCTTGAAAAATAGTTACAGGCTAAGAAAACCTAACATCGAGAATAATAAAACTTTTTTAGTCAGGGGCATATGTGCACCTGGCTTTAGTACTATTTTAAAAACAATGATTCATCAGCTTTTTATTTCCTTGGCTGTTTCTACCTAAAGATCTTGCAAGAGCTGGTCAATCCATGATTGTGGCTTCAAGCCTTCTAGTGAATCAAGGGGGGAAGTATCAGCCAAACAAATCATTCAATTCTAAGGAAAATATCATAACTAAAAGGAGTATGGTTTAACACATTAAAATATGGAGTTTGGGTTAACACATTAAAATATTTACTGATAAAATTTAAGAGCAAATTAGAGTATGAACAGTGAAATCTAAGCATTATGATTGCACCCCTACCTGACATGAACTAAAATTGATTTTCCAAAGTTTTCAAGAGAAAAATTATTACTGTCATGCAAGTTGTCCCTCAAATGTTCACCAAATGTTTAAGTGCCAAGCGAATGAATTGTGGGGGCACTGTCACTTTTACATTGATCCATTAGTGTAAACCATATTTCAAGCTATATTTAGTAGAAGTATTCTACCTTTTTCATCTATTAGAACGTTTAAATTCCTTTTCATGGGCATATATTGTTTCAAGTAGATTGGCTAATGTTACGTGTCCCATCTGGACAGTTTGAAAATAACACTTTTAGAATGTCTGCTAGTGATTCAACACATATCATACATTTGCATAGTTATATGGTACTCATCATGAGGTTTCCAAAATTCCATGCATGTTGTAAGGGCATAATCCCTATATTATATTTCAAAATCATACAAATCTCACCTACACTTCATTAAGTAGTAGTCTTCCGGGTTGCATCCATCTAGAACATTAAAAAGATTAATGTTTATGGAATAAGGTTGTTCAAATAGTTTGTTTTATTTCATACTTTCAAATCATTAGAATTCAAGCAGAAACATTGAATTTATTTGCTACTTGCAATGCAATACAGTTTACATTGAAATTAAGCATAAAGATAATAGTGGTAGCACTCCCTTGTATAAGCTCTATATAAAGATAATTGCAAATTTCATAGTCGCTTCTTTGAATTTGTGATCCAAAATGGAACTGAAAGAAACCCTCCTCTAAATTTGTAGAAGGGAAAATTATTTGCAAAGTTTGGATTCAATGGTCTATCAACAATAAACTTGAAAATCAAATGCCAAAGGCCTCATTTGGGCGACAAGAAGACAGAATGAACCACTTTTTGGTTGGAATTACAAGGCAACATTATACAGAGGATGCTTGCCTGATGGAAAAACAACTGAAAATATTGAAACCAATGAAGCTTGGAAGAAGGGAACCACAGTAGAAAAATGAAGACTTGGGAATGAACCAATCTGTTCATAGATTGGAGGATGAAGAGGATTTTGGTCCTGTCCATGGAGAATGAAGATTGTATTGGAGCCAACACAATCTACAAAGTACGGCCAAGGAATAAGAATACATGAATTCTCTGATTGAGAGTGAATACCTCCAGTTTTCAACAATTCCAGATCATAAACAGAAGCCATAAATTGCTGGTTTTCTAGGGTAAATTATGTTGTTTATGATGTGTGATTGATTTCTCTTCATGCTTGAATGGTTATGTCGATAATTAATCCTAATGCTCACTGCATTAAAATTGATTCCCCACAACATTTGAATCAATTTCCTACCGGTGTGGTCGCTGGTTTAATTAATTGGCTGAGCAATTTAACTGTTGGCTTGATTGAATCACTTGTTTAATTGTTGGCTTAATTGAAATGCTGACTATTAGAAACTGCGAGCCTGTATCACATTCATGTGTTTGTTAATTCAATGGGACATTGAATAACAGCAATGATCCCAATTTCCCAATGTATTCCTTACACATTGAAATTGGTTGCCTGTTCACTGGTATGAAATTATAGCTTGTGCGTTGTGTAATTCACCAGTAACAACACTATAATTAATGTGTTGAATCGCTAGTTGACTAGAGCGTGTTGGAGTCACTTAGTTTTATACTATGGGTATTAGCTCAGCACTTCCCACCTTCCCAATGGATTCCTTACACACTAAAATTGGTTGCTTATTCACTGGTGTGAAATTATAGCAGCTTGTGCATTGTGTAATTCACCAGTAACAACACTATTATTGATGTTTTGAATTGCTGGTTGACTAGAGCGTGTTGGAGTCACTCAGTTTTAGACTATGGGTATTAGCTCAGCACTGCCCACCTTCTCCTTTAATTGAATCTGTGTGACGTTCTTTTCTTAGGTAACCACATACTACAACATATTTGTCATAGATTCTAAGATTTCACTTTAGTTACATCATTGGTGGCTTCCTACTCCCCAATTACCGTTTCACTGAATTGCTGGTATGAAATGTGGCTTATGTGCTGTGCATGCACATGTAACAGACATCAAAATCTCTTGGTTGTTTTGTTGCTAGTATCACCTTCAGTGCTCATGGTGATTGGTTGTCATTATAACTCAATTTTCATACCATCAACTTGCCCTAAAACCACGTGTTTACAAAATTACTCACACTTATCCGTGGCCTGTTCAAACTTCCTGATTTCATGCATTATTCAAGCCTTTTTTAGTCAGAGGCATATGTGCACCTGGATTTAGTACTATTTTTAAAACAACGATTCACCATATTTTAATTTCCTTGGCTATTTCTACCTAAAAATCTTGCAAGAGTTGGTCAATCCATGATTGTGGCTTCAAGCCTTCTGGTGAATCGTTCTTCATGATGTTGATATTTAATTTTTCTAAGAAGTATGGGACAATATAAACCCCACCAGAACATTATGATGGGCACAATTTCATTGTTTTTCATACCAAAGGCACCCATTTAACAAAAATACATAAAAGGGTAAAACTCGACTGTCAGTGAAAAACAAGTTGTTTTCACCATACGACTGCTAGCAATAATAAGACTTGTAACCTCTCAAACAAATGCCTCATTTTGCTTCAAGTATTATGCGCATCAGACTCGTCATCAAATTTGGCATCACAGAAAATCACATCAACAATTTACTTCATGCATTTAAAAAAAAACATAAAGCATGAACGAGATCGTACCTCTGCGGCTTGAGATTGGGACTTGCAGAGACACGGATAAAAACACTCTGCGGCTTCATATTGGGACTTTTTATGAAACCTTGTACACAAAAAAAACCCACACAACAAAAACCCTATACACAACAAAAACCCACATCAATTTAGAAAATGAAATCCTACATTTCAAAAACACAAGGTCATGATTCGAATATGAAAAAGACACATACCTTGCAGGCAATCATAGTTCTCAGTCTCCTTCCTAACGACATCAAGCACAAAATCAATGAGTTTGGCTCCTTCTGTGTAATGCCCCTTGGCCCAGTTATTTCCAGCCCCAGATTGGCAAAAAACGAAGCTATCAGGTTTGAAGACCTGTCCATAACCCTTTCAAGCTGTAGTTCTGAAGTGCCCTGATATCTCTCAGTAGGATCCATCTTGTGTTCTTCACAGACCACTTCCCAAAACTTAGAGCCGATCTGGTTGCCACATTGGGCCCCTTGAATGTGAAGGAGCTCTGGCATTTTTTCTATCGACCCAACTCAGATTTGGATCAGATCCTCCCTCCTTCCCTGGACAAACCATGCAACCGGAGGGAAATGAACGAGGGAAATTAAAACTTTTGATATTTGAAATTTTTTGACATTTTGAAATGAAACACGTGTGTTTTTTTTTAAAGCCACTCAAATTAATTTAAAAATAAATATTTTTTAATAATTATAATCATTTTAAATAATTAAAATAATTTCTAAATAATTAAATGTTTGTTTATTTTGATTGTTTAAAAATATTTACAATCAAAAAAATAAAACATATCTTTTTGAGAAGAAATTAAAATTATATGAGTAAATAATGGACTGATTTTTGCATATAGTAATCCTTCTACCCTACTAAATCATCATGCTTTATTAAAAGGAGTTTTAAAATTTACACTATTAAATTATGTTGTATTTTAAATATTTGGAGTTTTAATCTCTTTATATATATATATATTCTTTATAATTTATGTATTATGTATATAGGGGGTTAAATGGGTTAGGCCGGTTGGGAAATAGGGTTTAAGGGGTTAGGGGTTAAGGGTTTAGAGGTTGAGGGTTTAGGGGGTTAAATGGGTTAGGGGTTAAGGGTTTAAGGGTTAGTGGTTAAGGGTTTAGAGGTTTAGGGTTTAGGGGTTAAATGGGTTAGGGGTTTAGAGGTTTATGGTTTAGGGGGTTAAATGGGTTAGGGGTTGGGAATTAGGGTTTAATGGGTTAGGGGTTAAGGGGTTATAGGTTTAGGGTTTAGGGGGTTAAATGGGTTATGGGTTTAGGGGGTTAGGGGATTTACCAGTTAAGGATTTTAGGGGTTAGAAGTTAGGGGCTAATGGGGTTAGGTTTTAGGGGGTTATATGGGTTAGGGGTCGAGAATTAGGGTTTAAGGGGTTAGGGTTAAGGGTTTAATGGTTTGGGATTTAAGGGGTTAGGGGTTAAGGGTTTAATGGTTTAGGGTTTAGGGGGTTAAATGGGTTAGGGTTTTACTAGGGGTTTAGGGGGTTAAATGGGTTAGGGGTTAAGGGACGTTTAGAGGTTTATGGTTTAGGGGTTAAATGGGTTAGGAGTTAAATTAGTTTCTTATTCTTTGCGTCTCAATGTAACAATTTTGTAAGTATTGTTGCTTGTTTCCATGTATTCTTTATTTATTAATTTATAGTATCTGTTAGCCATTGCTTTACATTTATTGATGAAAATGTCTATTGCAATCAAACCAAATGTATGTTCAATATCCAGTTTCAAACTCAGCCACAGTGTTGTCACAAAATTTAAGTCCAGAGAATGGCCATCTAATGAAGTCTTAATAACTAGACTGCACCTCATGACTACTCTAGAAAATCTTAAGTTCGAGTGTCCCACAATCATGAGAAATTTGGCTCTTATACTTTTGCTCCACCTGACTGTGTCCTGGAAATACCCTTGTTTATTGCAAAAAAATCCTAATGTTGTCGACCTTGTCCCTTAACAGACCAAGGAAACATATGTGACTGAGAGGAATGGAAAGCACTACAAAATTGAAGAGAGTACAAAATACTAAGATGGTTTAAAGGATAAGCTTGAATATAGAATGTAGCAGTGTTGAAACAACTAAAAGTTGTCCCAAAAAAATAGTTGATAATGTGAAACCTTCTTCTATACCAGTCAAGCAAGACTACATTCATGTGAGAGCAAGAAGAGGCCAAGCGACTGATAGGCATAGCCTGGAAGAATATAGGGTATGGTTCCCTCCTTTTGATGAAATATTTGATCTACATTTTTTCTATCGAAGATTAACCATTTCAACCTTGCCAACAAGGCGGAATTAACCCAATCGTAGGTCCTAATATGTTATGATATATATTAACTCGCTATATATATGAGAAGGAATAATTATAAAGACATAGATTGATAGAGGTGGCGAGACAAGGGGAGTAACAAGGGAGAGATGGTGATAAAATAAAGGAGAGGGGAGAGAAGGAATGGATCAGCTGAGAGAGAGAGAGGGAGAGGAGTGAGAGAGGTAGAGAAGGGTAAGAGAGGGAGATAGTGACACAAAGATGGAAGGGGGGAAAAAAGAAGGATAGAGGGAGGGATATAGCTATGAGAAGATTGGAGCATAGAGAGAGAGAGAGACGGAGATTGGGGAAGAGAGAGGTCATTCCAGATGCTCTGAAAGTGTTGAAACCGGCTTCAGTGTCTGTCTTTGCTAGGAAAGGCTTTCCAAGGAGTTGTTGGCATCCTTGTGAGACTATGCCGATTAGAAGGGAAGAGAAAGGAAAAGGCTCAGGTATCATATGAGAGAAGGAAGAAATTGGCAAAATTGAGATCAAAAGAAGTGGAGTTAGCCGAAAAGCAGCTTGCCCCAGAGATGGATAAGATAAAACTTGACAACATATTGGTCAATTTCCTTGACCCTTTATTGGTTATTGAGAAGGAGTATGAATACACCACGGGTGTGTAAAATGGCAAGCCCCCTAGCGGATCAAGGGTTAAGGGGTGCACACAAAACTTGATGTGGTCACAACACAAGAGTGAGTACGGGGGACCTATCGAGCCGAAACAGCGAGCCAGCCGAATGCGCCGGGTCGGGCGCGCCTCCCACCAATGGCACTCTCGGCAAGGCACAGAGTACCACAAGGGAGAAAATGGAAAACGGGCCACGCGAAGGTGCACAAGGCACCCAGGTGGTCACAACTTAGAAAAACTGATCCGGATGCCCTCGAACGAAACGACCCGACCTGAACGCACCCGGTCGGGAAACCTCTGCGGCGTGACCCCGATTGCACCCAAACGAACGATGCTGCAAGGATCCGTGGGCGGCCAGGGCCACACGAACGTGCACGAGGACCTAGCGGTCACAGCACGTAGCGCGTCTGAGCGCCCTCGAAGCAAACAGCCCGACCCCAAGCACGGAAACGCGCCGATCGAGCGACCTCATTGTGCGACATGGCGGCCACGGGCGAGGAACGATGCCAAAGGGATGGCGCCGACGAGCCACCCCCGACGATGCCTGAGCACACAGGTGGTCACAACAAGCGATCGGCCCTCGAACGGCGACCCAACCCGACCTGAATGCTCCCGGTCGGGCGACCTCACACGGCGCGACACGGCGTGCCCGGCCGAACGATGCCACAAGGGAGAAAATGGAAAACGGGCTACCCAAACGTGAACAAGGCACTCGGGTGGTCACAACTTAGCAAAACTGATACGTGTGCCCTTGAATAAATCGGCCCGACCCGAACGCACCCGGTCGGGTGCCCTCACACGGCGCTCCCAACCGAACAATGCCACAAGGGAAAAAATGGCAAACAGGCCACCCGAACATGCACAAGGCACCCGGGCGATCACAACTTAGCAAAACTGATACAGGTGCCCTCGAACGAAATGGCCTGACCCGACCCGAACGCGCCCGGTCGGGCGACCTCACACGGCGCACCCGACCGAATGATGCCACAAGGGAGCAAACAGCAAATAGGTCACCCGAACGTGCACAAGGGACTCGGGCGGTCACAACTTAGCAAAACTGATACGGGCGCCCTCGAACGAAATGACCCAACCCATCCCGAACGCGCTCGGCCAGGCGACTTCACATGGCACACCTGAATGAACGATGCCACAAGGGAGAAAACAAAAAATGGGCCACCCAAAAGTGCACAGGGGACCCGGGTGGTCACAACTTAGCAAAACTGATATGGGCGCCCTCGAACAAAACGGCCCGACCTGATGCGAATGCGCCCGATCGGCGACCTCACACGATGCAACACAGCGCACCTGAACGAACGATGCCACAAGGGAGAAAACGGCAAACGGGCCACCCAAATGTGCACAAGGCACCCGGGCGGTCACAAATTATCAAAACTGATACGGGCACCCTCGAACGAAATGACCCGACCCGACCCAAACGCACCCGGTCAGCCAACATCACACGGCGTGACACAGTGCGCTCAACCGAATGATGCCACAAGGGAGAAAATGGAAAATAGGCCCCCCGAACGTTCATAAGGCACCCAGGTGGTCACAACTCAGCAAAACTGATATGGGTGCCCTCGAACGAATCGGCCCGAATAGAACGCGCCCAGTCGGGCGCCCTCACACAGCGCTACACGGCGCGCCCGACCGAATGATGCCACAAGGGAGAAAATGGAAAACGGGCCACCCGAACATGCATAAGGCACCGAGGTGGTCACAACTTAGCAAAACTAAAACGGGTGCCATCGAACGAAACGGCCTAACCCGACCCGAACACGCCCGGTCAGGTGGCTTCACACGGTGCGACACGTCGTGCCCGATCGAACTATGCCACAAGGGAGAAAATGGAAAACAGGTCGCCCGAACATACATAAGGCACTCGAGCAGTCACAACTTAGCAAAACTGATACGGGCGCCCTCGAACAAAACAACCCGACCCGACCCAAACGCGCCCGGTCAGGCGACCTCACACGGCGAAACACGGCATGCCCGACCAAATGATGCCACAAAGGATCAAACAAAAAACGGGCCACCCGAACATGCACAAGACACCCGAGCGGTCACAAATTAGTAAAACTGATACGGACGCCCTTGAACGAAATGACCCGACCCCACCCGAATGCGCTCGGTCGGACGACCTCACACACCGCGACATGGTGCGCCTGAATGAACGATGCCATAAGGAAAAAAGTGGCAAATGGGCCGCTCTAACATGCACAAGGCACCCAGGCGGTCACAACTTAGCAAAACTGATACGCGTGCCCTCGAACGAAACGGCCTTACCCGAGCCAAATGCGCCCAGTCGAGTGACCTCACATGGCATGACATAGCGCGCTCGACCTAACGATGCCACAAGGGAGCAAACGGAAAACGGGCCACTTGAATGTGCACAAGGCATCCAGGTGGTCACAACTTAGCAAAACTGATGCGGGCGCCCTCGAACAAATTGGCCTGACCAGAATGCGCCTGGTCGGGTGCCCTCACACGACGCGACACGGCGTGCCCTACCGAACGATGCCACAAGGGAGAAAATGGAAAACAGGCCACCTGAACGTGCACAAGGCACCCGGGCAGTCACAACTTAGCAAAACTGATACGGGCGCCCTCGAACGAAACGGCCCGACCCAACCTGAACACGCCCGGTCAGGCGACCTCACATTGTGCGCCCGAATGAACGATTCCACAAGGGAGAAAACAGAAAACGGGCCACCCGAACATGCACAAGGCACCCGGGTGGTCACAACTTAGCAAAAATGATACGAGCACCCTCAAACAAAACAGCCCGACCAAACCCAAACATGCTCGGTTGGGCAACCCCACATGGCACGACACGGTGCGCCCGACTGAATGGAGCCACAAAGGAGCAAATGATGAATGGGCCGCCCAAATGTGCACAAGGCACTCGGGTGGTCACAACTTAGAAAAACTGATACAGGCACCCTTGAACGAAATGGCCCAACCCGACTCGAACATGCCCGGTCGAGCGACCTCACATGGAGCAACATGGTGCGCCCGACCGAATGATGCCACAAGGGAGAAAACGGAAAATGTGCCGCTCAAACATGCACAAGGCACCCAGGTGGTCACAACTTAGCAAAACTGATACGGGCGCCCTCGAATGAAACGGCCCGACCCGACCCGACCCGAACGCGCCTGGTCAGGCGACCTCACACG
Source organism: Pinus albicaulis (assembly GCA_034641835.2). NCBI lineage: Eukaryota > Viridiplantae > Streptophyta > Pinopsida > Pinales > Pinaceae > Pinus > Pinus albicaulis. Next base: position 9,889 of record JAXQQM020091233.1, read on the forward strand.
GCGCGCCCGTCCGAACGATGCCACAAGGGAGAAAACGGAAAACGGGCCGCCTGAACATGCACAAGGCATGTAGGCGGCCACAAGTTAGCAAAACTGATACGGGTGCCCTCGAACGAAATGGACCGACGTGACCCAAACATGCCCAGTCGGGCAACCTCACATGGCATGACATGGCGCGCCCGACCGAACAAGGCCACAAGGGAGTAAATGGAAAATAGGCCGCTCGAATGTGCATAAGGCACTCGGGCGGTCACAACTCAGCAAAACTGATACAGGCGCCCTCGAACGAAACGACCTGAATTGACTGCACCCGGTCGGGCGACCTCACACGATGCGACACGGCTCGCCCAACCGAACGATGCCACAAGGGAGAAAATGGCAAACAGGCCGCCCGAACGTGCACAAGGCACCCGGGTAGTCACAACTTAAAAAAACTAATATGGGCACCCTCGAACGAAATGGCCCGACTCGAATGCACCCGGTCGGGCGACCTCACATAGCGCGACACGACATGCCCGAACGAACGATGCCACAAGGGAGAAAATGGAAAACGGGCCACCCAAACATGCACAAGGCACCCAGGCAGTCACAACTTAGCAAAACTGATACAGGCGCCCTTGAACAAATCAGCCTGACTAGAACGTGCCCGATCAGGCGCAACACAGCGCACCCGACCGAATGATGCCACAAGTGAGCAAACGGCAAATAGACCACCTGAACGTGTACAAGGCACTCGGGTGGTCACAACTTAGAAAAACTGATGCGGGCGCCCTCAAACGAAACGACCCAACCCAACCCAAATGCGCCTGGTCGGGCGACCTCACACGGCGCGACTGGGCGCGCCTGACCGAACGATGCCACAAGGGAGCAAACGGCAAACAATCTGCTCGAACGTGCACAAGGCACCCGGGCGGTCACAACTTAGCAAAACTGATACAGGCACCCTCGAATGAAACGACTCGACCCGAACGCACTTGGTCGGGCGACCTCACACGGCGTGAAATGGCGCACCTGACCGAACGATGCCACAAGGGAGAAAATGGCAAACAGGCCACCCGAACGTGCACAAGGCACCCGGGTGGTCACAACTTAGCAAAATTGATATAAGTGCCCTCGAACGAAACAGCCCGACCCAACCCGAACTCGCCCGGTCAAGCGATCTCACACGGGGCGACACAATGCCCCCGACTGAACGATGCCACAAGGGAGAAAATGGCAAACGGGCCACCCGAACATGCACAAGGCACCCGGGTGGTCACAGCTTAACAAAAATGATATGGGCACCCTCGAACGAAACGGCCCGACCCAACCCGAACGCGCTTGGTTAGGCGACCTCACACGGCACGACACCGCGCCGCGCCCGATCGAACGATGCCACAAGGGAGGAAATGGAAAACAGGCTACCCAAATGTGCACAAGGCACCCGGGCGGTCACAACTTAGAAAAACTGATTCAGGCACCCTCGAACGAAATGGGCCAACCTGAACGCGCCCGGTCGGGTGACCTCACACAGCGCACCCAACCGAACGATGCCACATGGGAGCAAATGGAAAACGAGCCACCCGAACATGTACAAGGCACTTGGGCGGTCACAACTTAGCAAAACTGATATGGGCGACCTCGAACGAAACGGTCCAACCCGAACGCGCCCGGTCGGGTGACCTCACACGGCGCGACATGGCGCACCCCACTGAACGATGCCACAAGGGAGAAAATGACAAATGGGCCACTCGAACGTGCACAAGGCACCTAGGCGGTCACAACTTAGCAAAACTGATACGAGCGCCCTCGAACGAAACAACCCGACCCGAAAGCGCCCGGTCGGGCGACCTCACACGGCGCGACACAGTGTGCCCGACTGAATGATGCCACATGGGAGCAAATGGCAAACGGGCCGCCGAAAATATGCTTATCATGTTTTTTGTTTCCACAAAATATTTCACCTAGGCTTAGCTCTTTTGGAAATACACTTTTGCTTTTGGTTTCTATTTCAATGCATCCTCTACTTCTTATTCCAATGAGTGGCTTATTTATTCTAGAGAATATTATTATATGGTTAATAAATGCAATTTTATTGCTTGTAATGATTGTAACACCAATTTTTTTTTCTATTGTTGGTGATGTAGGGTCTATAACAACTAAGGAATATAACATACATTTCAATAATGTATTATGTGTTCCAAGTCTTTGTTGCAACCTTCAATTAAAATATCAAATCACTCATTCAAGTAAAGGTATAATAGTAGAGTTTTCATCTCACCAAGTTGTAATCAAGGATTTAAAATATCCCAAGCATGTCCTAGCCTTTGGAATAATATACCAAAATGTGAAAGTTTTCATGTATAAGTGTAATGTAAAATTTTTGATATATAAGCATGTTTTCCAACAAAAAAAAAAAAAACATTATCCAATAATGTAATACTCATTATATCCAAATAAATCATATTTATATAAACAAAATGTTAAATAATATAATTTTTTCATATTCAAATGTTGAACAATTGTTAATAAAGTAATACTTTACATGTCCACGCATGTAATTTTTTTTCATGTCCAAGTTTGTTGTCCAACCAAACAAATGTTTTCATATTAAAACGTTGTGTTGTTTAAATGCCAGTCTTGCGACGCTTGGGAGAAACCGTCAGAAAAGCGACGTTTCTCATACAGACGTCGGTCTTGTGACACTTGGCTTCTCAACGTCGCAAGACCGACATCTATATGAGAAACGTCGCTTTTCTGACGATTTCTCCCAAGCGTCACAAGACCGACGGATGTGTAGGCAACATCATAATTCCAACGTTTCATCCCATAAATGTCGTAACACCAATGAAATGTTTAAAATGTCGCAATTCTGATGACAAACATAAACTTCACAAAAACGATGATATCCCTAAATGTCGGTATAGCGACGGTTTGTGGCGAGATTTGAAAAATTGATAGAAATTGGGGAAATTTCCGACATTACGACAAAAGTGTCGAAACTAAAGTGTCGGAATTTCTGCCAAATGTACTAGTGCTTGAAGTGCTTAAAAGGGCTAAGCACCTAAAAGCCTTAACTAATGGTCACAAAAACCTAGTTCTATGGAAAAAGAATAGGTAAGGATCTATAGAAAAAGGGGCTTAGGATCAAATTTCAGTAGATCTATCAATTTAGCAGTTAAGCCAAAGAAAATTGTGGGTAAAAATAGAGGAATCCCAACTAAAACCTGTGAAAGGCCAGAATTTCTAAAACTAGAGAAATTAAGCAATCAAACCAGCAGAAAAGGATGATCAAGGTAAGAGAAATTGTATGGGACATACATATGACTACAATGAATAGTATAAAGAAAAAAAATTGAATATTCATCCAAATATTTAAAGGAAAGTTAACTAAAATATCCAATCCAAAAATATAAGTCTAGAATTATTTAAAAGAAGATCCTGAGCAGCAAGTTAAGAAGTTCCAGAGACGAGTGTGTGGATGAGATTTGTTGATGCAACATGATGCATAATATTTAGGGTGATCTAGGTGAATATTGGTTCCCACCTACTTATTCCACCTAGTCAGTTTCATCAGTTTTCTTATTTACTATTTTTAAAAGTTTTGGGGTCCTGAACTTCCGGAGCCATTTTGAGGCCTTAAACGACGTGTTTTGGGCATGATTACTCCAAATATTTGATACAAATCGTGCCAACAGTTGTATTCCCCATAGATATATTTCCAACGAAGTATCATATGCGCCAAATGGAGATAATATATCCAAGTTATGACCCCGGGAAGTTGGCTACCCAACTAACCCCAACAGGGACCCTAAACTCTTGGTGTTACATCTCCTCGAGTTATGGTTTTGGTTTTTTAGGGTTTTCTCTTATTTTTCAATAATAAAAAGGCCCTTGAGCCTAATTTTAACACAAATCAGAGGCATGTAGCCACCACATATCTTCTCATATATAAGCTACCATCGCCCGAGCTAGTTTGTTTTCCATTCTATCTGTAAGCATTTTTCAATATTTGATATTAATGAAATGAAGTGTTATTTCAGTTGCATCTATGTTAATGCATGATTTCAGATCACTAGGTATGCTTCAAAGATAAATAAGAGAGCAACTTTGGTGTCTCAAAGGTGTTTGAGAAGGAAAAGAATGGATTGTTGTAGGTATGTATGGTTGGTGATTTGATCAATTACGTGTGTTCAATAATGAAAAATTGTTGATGGTTTTTGCATCAATAATCATAGATTGTTGAAGGTGTTTGTATGGTGGATTTGGTGAGCAGTAGTAGTGAGAAATATTTATTTAATTATGACAAAAGTGGCCTATTGATTTGAGTTTGAAAATGGATGAAATAAGGATCATTAGAGCTGACAAGTGGTAGCTTGCAGATCAGGGGTAGTTGATCCTTCTAGTGGGTGCTAGTAAATGTTTAGGGGGAAGAGTCACTTTCAGTAGAGACGGATAAATGAGTGGGGGAAACAATCCCTTCCAGTGAGTATTAGTAAATGAGTAGCGTAGCATTCCCTTCCAGTGGTAGTTGAAAAACGAGAAGGGATAGAAGTTTGTTTCTTTAGAAGCTAATAAACCTACAAGTAGTAGCTTGTGGGGCATTGATATAATTAGGTTGAAGCTTGTAATAAAAAGAAGATTGGTGTCTTGTGTATATGTTACTCATATGATTGATTTTTATGATGTTATGTTCTACATGATTGCAATGAGTTTTGTTGTTGATCCATGAATAATTTTGGAAGTGATTGAAAAGTGTATTTTGTGAGGAATTGTATAATTTGGCCACACTACTAATTCATCCCCCCTCTTAGTACTGTCATGGTTTCCATCGTTTATAACATCTGGTTCTCAAGTATCATGGTTGTTTGAAAAAATACATTCAGGAAGAAATGGAGTTCCTGGATATCTCCTAGCTTAGTGCAACATACCGATATGCTACCAATATTGAAAAAAAAAATAAGCAGGAGAAGCAAGACTTTGGATCTGTGAATCTAGAGCAGGGAAAAGGTGCCCCCAAACTAGAGAAAAAAGAAAAAATCCAAGGCGGGGTAACCCAAGACATTGCATCAAAGCTGAAAGCAAATAAAAAATCCACGAAGAAAAAGAAGGACATAGGAAAGTGGTGTGAGTTCCACAAGAACCCCACTCAGAACAAAAGTGAGTGTCGTGCCAAGAAGTCACTAGTGGCCGAGATGAAGGCTTCAGAGTCAGATACATGTTTTGACTCAGATTCAGACCCTGACAAGGGGAATTTCAAAGGGAAGCAGATTATTGATGCTAATACTAGTGTCACCGTTGCCACGACCAAGGTCTAGAATATTGGGCCTGAAGACACAGAGGAAGGGGAGTGTCTCTTCCACTCATAGATGTGGGTGAAGGGGTCTCTGTTGCAGTTCATTGTTGACAACGACAGCAAAAAGAACCCCATATCATTAAAATTAATTAAGTGGTTGGGTCTGTAGAGCACACCAAACCCGCAACCATACACCATCAGGTGGCTCCACCAAGGACGAAATATCTGCATCATCCAGCAGTGTCGCCTTCCCTACATCATAAAACCCTTCACAGATGAGATATTCTATGACGTTGCTCCTCTTGAACTTTTTGATGTATTATTAGGCAAACCATACTTGTGGAAGCATCATATTTTGTATGAGTCTAGGCATCACACTATTATTATTACTTTGGGAAATAAGTTATATAGGATACTCAAGGTAGCCCTGCCTACTGTTCTCTCTTTTATATCTACTAAGAAATGTAGTAATATCAACTCCTAAACCAGGAATTTTTTTGTCTTTTTTATTTTCTCTCAAAGTAAGGGTAATATCATGGCCACATCCATGGCCCCCAAGAAGGATTCGTCCATGTAGTATACGTAAGTGGATAAGGTCATGGAAAAATACTGAGACATATTCTCTTCACCCACAGGGGTACCTTTTCACTTTTATGTCAAGCATTTCATTGATCTAACTCCCGGAGCACATCTACCCAATGGGATGATATACCATCACTCCATTCTGGAAAATGAAGAGATCAAGCAGCATATCCAGGAGTTGCTACAAAAAGGGCACATCTGACCAAGTTCCTCACCTTGTGGGAGCTTGATTGTGCTTGTACATAAGAATGATGGTACTTGGAGGCCTTGCATTGATTATTGGGCACTTAAAAAAATCATTGTCAGGAACAGGTATCCAATCCCTTAGATTGATGACCTTTTGGACTAGCTCAAAAGGGCCAAGTAATTCAACAAGATTTATTTGAATTTTGGTTATCACTAGGTTCCAATAGGGCCCATATGTATGGAATACCACCATCAAATCCAAGGAAGGAATTTTTGAATGGTTGGTCATCCCTTTTGGGTTGAAAAATGCCCTTGCTACTTTTATGAGGCTAATGGATGACATCTTGGGGCCCTTCACCAACTCGTTCATGGTTGTTTATCTGGATGACATCCTCATTTTCAGCAAGAGCTGGGAAGAGCATTTGCAACACATTCAGTAGGCCCTTCAAACCCTACGACAAAAAAAATTGTGTGTCCACTTAGATAAATGCACCTTTGGCATGACTCAGATCCCATATATGGGTTACATCATAAATGAGAGAGGCATGCATGTGGATCCGATTAACATCCAATTCATTCGGGAATTCCTAGCCCCGACCACTCTAACAGAGCTTCACAATTTTTTTTTCCTTTCCAATTTTTATCATAGGTTTTTGTTGGGATTCTCCCATATCACTTGGCATTTGAGTAAAATTACCAAGGGCAGAGTGAAAGGAAAGTTTTTTGCGTCCAATTCCTAACAAAATGTGTTCATTGAGATGAAGCACCACCTTTTCTTTGCACCTGTACTCACATTTCCATACCTGTTGTTGGTAGGATAAAATGCCTCATCTTTTACTCATTTCCTACTTTAAATCGAAAATCATAAAACTTTGTTTTATCCTCATAAACTTCCTTATTAAGTACTTAATTAATCATTTTTAATAGATTTTATGCCTTTTATATTCTTGAAACTAATATTTCTCTTCCTCAACTATTTTGATAAGAGAACATATTAATCGTTGTATCAACATGGTCTAGTGCAGGAAAATGAAGAATATTCCACCATCAGTTCTGTTATGGCCTAAATCTACCTCAGGCTAAGAAAGGCAGAATCTAAGGTAACATCAAAACATGCTTAACCTGGTAGCTAGCCCTACCAGATCTGAAGAGGGCTCTCTCCTTGTCAATCTCAGCAAAAAATGATCAGTGAGGCTTGAGATGACTTGAATAAAAACTAATTTTAGGCTAGGTATGTATGCAAAAGAGTTTGATTGATTTTAAGGGTATTTTTTTGGATCAAAGGGAAAGGCAGATTTTGGGTCTGGGAAAAAGGCTCAGTTTTGCAGAGATCTGAATGGGGCAACGTAGGAAATTGATTTGAAACTTTCAATTTGAAGGAAATGGAGAGTTGTGAAAGGTGAAGAGTTGAAGAGGGCAAGAAACCTTCAAGGATCCTCTCCAAACAGCTGAAAACATAGAAAATTAAACAAACCCTAGGTAGAGCACTGCAAATTTTAATGAATTCTACCTTTATCCTTGTTTGTTTAAGTTAAGAAGAAATAAGAGAGAAAATTGTATACATAAAACACCAGTAGACTTACATTTACAGAGAGAAACAAATTATCAAAACATAATGCCACATGAATCCCATAGAGTGCTGCAAAACTTGGTCTGTTCCTTTGCCAAACTGCAGAGATGACTGTACAATGATGCTCAAAGCATTCCCAAAAGTCCAACCATGCTAATGACTGAAAAACCACAAGATATAGACAAACAACCACTCATACTAGCTTCTATAGGTCGATCTCATGATTTTAGGAGCTGCTCCAACAAAATCTAAACTGAGAACTAGAAAGTAGGCAGTGGAACAGCTTGCCTCTATAAACTAGGAAACTAATTCATTCAGTTGCAAATCACCTTTTGGTGGATGAATCTACCTCCATGAGTAAAAATTTAACAAAATTACGTCAATATCCATAAAATTACATTTAAATTACATCATGAGTTTGAAATTTAGAAGTAAGAAAGTCAAACTATCAAAAACTAGGCGAAAAACAAAGTTTCTGAGTCAAAAATAGGCAAAATCCTCCAATGCGTCGTGCCTGATTTCCCTATGTGTCGCGCCAGTTTGCAGCTGCTTTTGGAGGCCTTCCCGGGGTCCAAATTTTCTCCAAGTGGGATTTTTGGAAATTTCTACCTATATACTTTCCAACACAAGTGGAATTTCTGAATTTGGCCTTCATTTGCCGCTTCAAAACTGATTTCTCCCAACACTGCTTCCTATGTGTCAAAAAAGGGGCAGAAAGGTCATTTTTGGGGTGTTTTTGACCCTTTTGGAAGCCCAAAACCTGTCAAAATTTCTTGGCCATTGGTAGGCATGCATATTTTTCCATGAAAAATCTAAAAATGTTGAGTTTGCATCAAAAGGAGTCCCCCATCAAAAGCGCGCACCAGGTGGCGCGGCGCATAGAGCAGAAAAGTTTGTTTTTTAGCTCAAAAATTCCAAAAATGCAAAAAATGTCCCAAATTTTTTGAAATTCAGGATGAGTGTCCTCCATTATGTGCTATGCTAGGCCAAGGAAGTCTCGGCCAAGATCTAAATTCTATCATGCCTTTTCTGACGCTTTGAGGTCTTCTTCAATTTGGCTTTCAAGATCTTGATCCTTGCTTTGCAAACATGGTTTCTCGCCCAATAATTATTGGACATGTGCCTCAACATGTTATTTTCTTTGTTGGCTTTCTCCAACAGCTTTTCCAAATGCATATTTACTCTTTCAAGCCAAGTTTCACGATCAGCTCCAATTTCTTGCTCAAGTGATGTCATCTTGGTTTTTCTCTTTTTAACAGCTTGCCGGTTCTCATGTATGTTTTGCAGCTCCATAGTGGTTTGTTGATCCTCTAGCCACTTGTTTCTTTGCTCAAGGTATTTGATTATCCACTGGGCTCTTTGCAGTTTGAGGGACAAAGCATTGCTATCCGCCCGTTGCTCCCGAATGATCTCTTTAAGCTTTGAGCTTGGTGAGCCCAAATCAGTGTCATCATCCTGAATGAGGATGAAATATGTCTCCTGTCCTCCTGAAGGTGCCTCATCATGTAATGGCCTCTTACCCTTGTCCTATACCTGCACTGCTGATGGAAGAAGTGAGACCCCTTCCACCCCGGGTGGAGATAATACTCGCTTGGCTACTGCAAACAACCCTCTAGTGCCCCTCTGATAGGTGACAAACACCGACACACTAGCGGTCTATGTCTCATGACCCTCCTATTCATGTGAAGGTCCACCGGTCTCATGAAAAGCTTCTGGAGGTACCTGAGGAGCTATGAAGAACTCATGAGAAATGAAATCCTCCCATGAAATATCCTGCAAACCAAGATGATGCATAACAACAATTTTGATGAGTGCAAAATGATAGATACTGTTATACTGCTGCTCAAGAGTTTTATTTTGCACTAAGCTGGTCATCTTCTCAATATTTCAGCACATGAAGTAGGGGAGATTCATCATTCTCACCATGGTAAAGTGCATCAGCAATTTGATGTGATAGGCATATAGGCGATAAAACCGACCCTCACAACTGAAATATTTGATTATGAGTTTCATCAAAAGAGTGTATGAATCTTTCAAGTACCGAAAGGGAAAAACTCTGCTGAGTTGTCTCAAAAAACTAGGCTTGATGTATGGCTCATAGTGTTCCCTGTCAACTTGCTACCTTTTATTCCATTGCTCTCCAACATTTGGAATACCTGTTGCTAGGGAGATAGACTCCGGTGTCAAGGTGAATGTCACACCTGCAAGAGTGACTTGGCCATCATGTAAATGAAGCACAAACAATTTGGCCAACTCATGATGGTACTGGACTCTAGCAACCATCTCACAAAACTGATAGCAAGACTGTTGTTGAAAACATGTGATAACAAGAGGGCAGGCCTGCAGTTCAGCAAGTGAAGTAGGTTCCTCCCATACATGTTTACCACTCTTGTGAGGTCTCCTTGGTGCATGCAATTCGGTTGGAGAATCACTCTGTGTTTCTTCATCTCTGTCATAAGAGGAATTTGTCTCCATGTTTGCCAAATTTTGTGTTGTCTTAGATGACTATGAGGAGTTTAGGTGTCTTTGGTTTTTTGTTTCCAAGTTTATGAAAATGTGTGAGGGACTATGAAGGGAGAGGGTAAGGGGAATTTTGGGATGTTTCCAATTGGAATTTTGGGAATTGAAGGGTTTTAGGGACAGTCTTTAGGCTTTTGGGATAGCATTTGGGGTTTGGGAATTTTGTAGTTAGGATTTGGGATAATGGGAATTTGGATAGGGGTAGATGAATTTAGGGATATGGGGGATAGGTAAATGGGTTGATGAAACTAGAAAAACAGTGAAGGACTAAAGGATGAGGGAGTGATGACCACAAAAACCAGTTTACAAACCCTAGACTATGATGTCTTGAGTAAGGAAGTAGGGTTTGAATTTTTTTTATTAAATCCTCATAAACATCATAAGACACATGTTTATGGCATTGGAGGGGTTGTTTAACTTACTTTGGACTGGAGGAAACTGAGCAAGTGGAGATTTGAATGAAATCGTGGTGAAAAACTGAGCTTGCAGCTCTACACGTCGTGGCACAAACCCAATGTGCCGCGCCTATGTGTTTTCAACACTGTGAAGGCCGACCCAATGCATCGCGCCAGCTCTATGCGCCACGCCTCTCAGCCAATGCGCCGCGCCCACAAACTTGCATGAATTTGCTGCAATTTTTCTCCCTTCGTTCAACATGGCCTTTTCTTGCTCACTCTTTCTTCTTGGAATGCAAATGAGCCCTTTGCAACATGAAAAATTAATTATATACCAAAGGCTTTAATTTTCCACTCCAAAAACCCACTTTTGTAATGTTTACCTTTGATACTTTTTTTTTAAACTCTGTTTTAGGTAGTTTGCTTCATTTTGCCTCTGATTAACTGAATAATTTGCTTTTTGTTTGCCTTGCAGGGGATGGATTTGCTGAAGTTTTACAAGGTGACCAAGGTTTCCATTGAAATTATTTACAAATGAGAGAACATGAAATTAAATTAAATTTATACATAAAAGATAAAATACTCTATTTTTCTCAAAACAGAGTTTTGAGGAAAAATACATTTCTAGGCATATGATGATGAAATTTATTTAGTACTAGAACTTTATTCGAATTCCTCATGTGCCTACTGACCATTATTGAGCATTTTGAAGACCTTATTGATGAAACCCTAGACCTAATGGGACTGAAAACCCTATAAATGACTCTTACAAATTTAAGGACAAAAAGTGAGTGCAGATGATGAAAATGGGCCAGCAGGTAAAGGAAATGAGGGAAAATGTATAAAACGCCACTACCGTCAGATGATCCATGCCCCTAATGGAATGCAACTGACTGAGTGAGACACCTAATATGCACTGCAAAAAGAGAATTTTGATCACTGACGAAGGGATGAAGATACCGACACTAACAAGCTCTTCCTCATTTATATGGTAAGGTACATGAAGACCCAAAATATTTTCTATTTGAGTTTGATATTTTGTGTAGGAGCTATGATTATTCATCTGATGCTCAGAAATTAAAGTTGTTTACTACAAATCTCAAGGATGAAGCATTACGCTGGTTCATGGGACTAGGGGGAAACACTATAGCTTCTTGGGACCAGATGAAGAGAGTGTTCTTGTCAAAATATCAGGAATATTGTAAAACTATAGATATTCAAGATGAAATATTTACTATTGTGAAAAATGCTGATGAGACCCTAAAGGACTACTTAGAGAGATTCTTGTATATCCTCCAAAGTTCAAAGCACAAATTTGATCTGAGTACCATTAGGACCTTATTCTTACATGGACTTACTGATGATGCTAGGAATAATTTAAATTTTTTAGGACAAGGAGATATTTCCTAGAAACATTTTGATCAAATTTGTGACTTGTGTAGGAAATTCTCAAGGAATTAATATAGATCTGTTAAAGGAATTTGAAACAGAAATAAGAAAACCAAATCAACTGATGTTATGATCGTTGGATTGGAGGAAAAGATGGATAATATGAAAATTGAAATAATGAATACTGTTAGAAAACAAATAGACTCTTTGAAATTTCAACAAAAACTTGTAGAGGAACAAGATTCATTATCTATTTTTTGTCCGAAATGTAGAAAAAAACATCTTTTAAGATAATTTCCTCTTAATGTTAAAGCAACTAATAAAAGTGCAATTTGTGTAGAGAACCATGCCATGGAGAAATGTCCTTCCATACTTGGGCTGAAAGTTGTATTTGAGAGAGAATAACTTGAAGCTAAATCATTGCATGTTATGGGAGCACGAAGAAACTGGCCTCAGGTAAGTACAGGTATGGCTCTTGAACTTCCACTGCATTTTTTAGTTATAATGCACATCCATATTCTTATCCTGACACTAGTCACTCTCAACATTGGCAACATGGGAACCAATATCATTATGGACAACCCTCCCAATATTGGCAACAAGGATGCAGAGGGCCAAACCATTCACACCATTCCTATCCTGCACCTATGCAATCATACTGACCTACATATTCCCCTTACCCAATGCCACAACCATCATTGCCCTAGCTTGTTGGGTGTGGAGCCTGATTATCTTGTTTACTTTGTATCACAGGATTGGACCCCTATACCTTCAAAGGGGCGGCAACGCCGCCCGTAATTAATCGCTGCCGTGGGGGGTCCAGGGGGGGGCGACAGTGCTTTTCGGAGCCCCCCCCTGGTGGGGGCTTTCGGGGGCAGCGCCCCTGAAGCTAAAAAAAGATGTAAAATTGCCTTATAAAAGTATAGTAATTTCTATTCAATCTGGGATGTTCATTAGGAAAATGATATGACGGTAGAAGTTATGTTTAGATTAGGGTTTTTTTGCCCTAGAAGGCAACCCCTCATTTTTATGAGGGCATTGTATTGCGGCTGTGCATTGTATGTGTATTCTTGGAGCGAGAAACAGAGAGGGAGACTGTGAGAAAGAACAGAGGATATTACAACTGATATTTTATAGGTTTTGTCTTTTCATTTTGCTAGATAATAGAAAGGAAGGACTGCTATTCGGGGTGGACGTAGCCCAAACTAGGTGAACCACGTATATCTGTGTCTCTCTGGTTTTATGTGTTTTTGTGTGCTTGTATTTTCCGCATATTTTATGTGTTGCATTGCTCCATAATATATAATTTTCTAACACAGCTGAGTCAACCTATGACACCATTACCTTTACCTCCACCATTTCGACCTCCTCAATTGCCTGCCCAACCCATACCAAATCCCAATAACAAAGCAGTACAAATGATACATTCTATGAACCCGCTTTTTCCATCCAGATATCAGTCTATGCCAGTTAGAGTCAATGATCTCCAATTGAAATAGAGGAAGATAGTAACATCAGAAAATAAGAAGCATCCTATTGTGATTATCAAAGAGAAAGTTGAGGAGGAAACTCCTGACCATTCTGTGAGAGATGTCATCATTCAGCCCATCCCCGTACCTTCAAAGCCTTTGCCATCCTCTTTAAACACTACAAGGAAAAGACCCTGTAGTGGATTTTTTTGAGGAACCCCTTATAAAAATACCCCAGACATCCATTTGTAGCGGAGGTTACTAGAGGAGGTTGGCGGGTGGAGGTTTTTGTAGATGTTTTTCTTCTAGTGCGCTTATCATCCTAAACCACACCGGTGCGTTAAACTAGAGAAAGCAGCGGTGGGTACAAAATATTGGCACACCAAGACACCGTGCGCTCCGTACAAACCTGCCTGGTGCATCTTATTGCTGTAGTGCACCGGTGTTTTTCAATGATTCCACACTGGTGTGTCCTAAAACCCTGCGCCAAAACTGAAACAACTTGGTGTGGTCTTAAGAAACTACACCGGTGCGCCTATAAAACCCACACACCGGAACATGGTTAAATAAAAAAAAAATTACAGCAAAAAATCCACATTTTTCACTTTTCATTGCTCTAGAGCTCTCAAGCACCGGTGCCACTTTACCTTGAGTGAGGTGCCCTGTCATCAGTGCTTCCATTGAAGGCACTACTGTTGTCCATTTCCCACCATCTCCATTTTGAATTTTGCAAAACAGTGGGAAAATTTAGTTTTGCAAATTCTACAGCCAATATGCCTCCTCGACGACCAACTGTACAAGTATTTTCCTTGTTTTTCCATAATTAAAACTTTTAGAGGATTATTTTTGTAAATTAGCTTAAAATTCACCTTCTTTAAAAATAATAAAAAATTCCAGCACGGTGTGCTTGAGCCATTCAGCTCACACCGATTCGCGGGGCTACCTGTAAATTTATAGGCTGCACCACAACCGGTGCTAACAGTATCCGCACCGGTTCTGGGGTAGTACCAAAAGGCGCACTGTGATTTTTTAAAATTTTAAAAATGTGTGGTGTAGTCGGTTACCCGGCCACACTATTGACCTTGTCGAATAGCGAGAATGTGGTGCGTTGACAGAAATATCTGCCCTGGGGTAGGTAATTTTGTTACCCCACCGCATTCCGGAAATTCGACGTGGGCAACGGTGGAGCCTGGTAAAATATCTCACCGTTGACTATGTAGTGATGTCAGGGGGGCGGTGTAGGGCGTATAGCTTGGTCAGCACACTGCCCTCCCGACACTGGTCCATAGTCAACGGTGCGGTCTGTTATACCACCTCACCATTGAATTTGGAACAATGTGAGGAGGGTGGTGCTCTAAAAATTTGCAGGTGTACTGCCTCTGGTGCGCTGTGTAGAAATTATATACAATATGCATGTATATATCCGGACTCTCCTGATCTCACAATATTTATCTTCTTGCAAAATACATAATCCTTCCACTATAATTCTTGCAGAAATTTAATCAACAATTGCAAAACACATGAAGCAATAAAAACACACATAACACAGTTGTTTAACGGGAAATCCTGAAGCTGAAACCCCAAACTATCATATTATGTATCATGGAGATCATATGACAATCTCATACAAAGCATACAAAGCTTATCACAAGCTCTCAGTCCAGTACAATCGTCATACACTAATAAGGACCAATCTTGCAAATCCATGCACCGATTTTTGCCTCCTGCTAACCTGCCTCCACTGCGCAATCCAAGCTAATTACAAAGACCAATTCAATGTAATCCCACTCTCCTTGAATACGTGATTATCATTGGCAACTCCAATGTATATGTAGATGCAATTCATGCATCACTATAGTCACAACAGATAGTCTATCTTGCCCTTTCACCTATCTCTCCATTGGTCTCCATTGGATTTGACATGCACTGTAGTTAAATGATTTATTGTTCAATTGATTAATGAGTTATTATTTGTGAATTAATTAACTAATTAATTCACTCCACTCTCACTAGTGTATCATTCAGTTAGACTAGATACAACTAGCTCAACTGAGTCTAACTGAGTTAAACTGAATACAACTCCATAACTACTTCTTCCAACTGTGTCATAACTCTGCCACTTGAGTTCTAACTAAGTCCTCCATGCATTAGCTCCAGTAAACCCTTAGGAATAGCGTAATTCCTTCTGTCAGCTGCTGTGCCACATCTGTGCACTGAACTGAAGTGCTCCAAGAGAATAAGTTGTTGTTTAGAGTCTGATTATTATTAAGAGCTAATAATAATCGACATGCATCTATTTTTAGATCAGCGCTCTATAAATAGACTTCGCCCAATATTCTAAAAATAGAATTTCATCTATTTTTCACATTTGACCAACCATCTACAAATAGCCTCCTACTATATATAGAATATGCTCACCATGTCTAAAAATAGTCATACACCTAAAAATAGCCTGTGTGGGCCCCACCTAGTTTAGGTGATGATTTTCCAACTAGGATCAAGGATGATGTTTCAGAATGCCTCCTTTACTGTTTCTTGTTGCAATATTCAACACTCCCTCTCAACAAGAAAGGACTATCTTTGCATGAGACATGCAACTCCATGCATTCACCCTGCAACCTTTGCTGCAACACTTCCGAAACTGAAAGGCTCCAAACAACTCAATCAGTCTGATGCATATATCATCAAATTCTTTGAATTTTACTGGTACCAACTGCACATGTCTTCAGGAACCACTGTGCTTTTGAACTCTGCACCCATGCACTCTGCACTTGTTGTCAACTCTGAATCACGCTCCAGTATCCAACACTGTCACTTTGATCTCACTGCATCAATCCAACTGATCAAGCTACTGTTGCTCTATGGGCACCTCGTAGCCAGGTTCAATTCATGAGATCCACACCATCTCAATGAATCCTACCTATAAATCTCCTCTTGGGATTACTCATGCATGTCACCCCACCTCTCACCTGGTGGTATAGTTGCATGCACTCCCTCTGCCCATCTGGCATGAAATTTCTCTGCATGAGTGGTTTCTCCCACTCCATGATCCTCATCTTGTGGTTGCTCCACATACTGAGGTTCACTATTACCTGCATGCAAATCCAGCTCATTCTCAAGCTTCAATTGCATGTCTTTCTTGCACTTCCCAACAGTAGGAAGCTACGTAGAAATCCCATCTATATCAAATCTATAAAGATTCTTCTGCATCTCCAGTTGTGGCTGCTCCACAACCTTCTGAGACTGCTTCTCAAGCTGCATGTTGAGAGGCTCCCTCTCAACCACCAAGTCACTAACCTCTGATTTTCTCCTCAAATCTTTTCATGCATCTTGTACCTCAGTGCATGTAGATTCTTGGCTCGCGCACATTGTAATTGTCCCACCGTCGCAAAATTTTCTAACAAAAGAGCTGATTTTAAATCAACAATATCTCCCTCATCCAAGCTCCAATTCGACCAATTTTTTTTTTCAATATGGGTGTTTTTTCTCAAGGAATCCAAATATGCTATTTTTTTCTGAAAATATTTCACCAAAAATTTCAGATATTCGCTGCAAACTTGCACACCCAAAAAAAATCCTGCTCTCATTCCATGTAGAAAATCTATAATACAGCTTTGATACCATGTAGAAATTATATACAATATGCATGTATATATCCGGACTCTCCTGATCTCACAATATTTATCTTCTTGCAAAATACATAATCCTTCCACTATAATTCTTACAGAAATTTAATCAACAATTGCAAAACACATGAAGCAATAAAAACACGCATAACACAGTTGTTTAATGGGAAAGCCTGAAGCTGAAAACCAAAACTATCATATTATGTATCATGGAGATCATATGAAAATCTCATATAAAGCATACAAAGCTTGTCACAAGCTCTCACTATAGTACAATCGTCATACACTAATCAGGACCAATCTTGCAAATCCATGCACCGATCTTTGCCTCCTGCTAGCCTGCCTCCACTGCGCAATCCAAGCTAATTACAAAGACCAATTTGATGTAATCCCACTCTCCTTTACTGTGTGATTATCATTGGCAACTCCAATGTATATGTAGATGCAATTCAGGCATCACTATAGTCACAACAGATAGTATATCTTTCCCTTTCACCTATCTCTCCACTGGTCTCCACTGGATCTAACATGCACTGTAGTTAACTAATTTATTGTTCAGTTGATTAATGAGTTATTATTTGTGAATTAATTAACTAATTAATTCACACCACTCTCACTAGTGTTTCATTTAGTTAGACTAGATACAACTAGCTCAACTGAGTCTAACTGAGTAAAACTAAATACAACTCCATAACTACTTCTTCCAACTGTGTCATAACTCTACCACTTGAGTTCTAACTGAGTCCTCCATGCAATAGCTCTAGTAAACCCTCAGGAATAGCGTAATTCCTTCTGTTAGCTGTTGTTCCACATCTGTGCACTGAACTGAAGTGCTCCAAGAGTTGTTGTTTAGAGTCTGATTATTATTAAGAGCTAATAATAATCGACATGCATCTATTTTTAGATTAGCGCTCTATAAATAGACTTCGCCCAATATTTTAAAAATAGAATTTCATATATTTTTCACATTTGACCAACCATCTACAAATATACTCCTGCTACATATAGAATATGCTCACCATGTCTAAAAATAGACATACACCTAAAAATAGCCTGTGTGGGCCCCACCTAGTTTAGGTGATTATTTTCCAACTAGGATCAAGGATGATGTTTCAGGATGCCTCCTTTACTGTTTCTTGTTGCAATCTTCAACATGCTACAAATTTTCTGGTGCACCGCCTCCTGTGCGTGACAAAAAAAATATGCTCTGTTACTGGTGCATGCCTATTTTTTTTTGCGCACCAACCCTTTTTTTTCCAAAAAAACTATATATGTATATTCCTAAATACATGTCTCATTTAATAAAAAAATTGTATTTAATATGTCAATCATTCAGTGACGTGAAAGGAGAGAAGAGAGGGAACAATAGCAACAACAGGCAGACCAGTATAACATGGTTCGCCTGTAGGAGGCATGAGAGAGGGAGCGAGGTGCATACCCTCACCCTATTACAGCATATACCCAAGGGCTCCTAAGGCAGGTAGGCCTCCTCAAGTTCTATGATGAGGAGACATCCCTAAAGGGCCATGGTGTGTTTTTGCGACATCTTATCCGCAAGTGGAATGCCAACCTACAGGCTTTCTAGGTTGGTCTTAACCAATGGTACGCGCCCACTGAGGAAGACATATATTTCATTACTAGCCTATCAAGGAGAGGGGTGGATTTTCCCTCATTACTAGAGGTTCCAGTTGGCTATGCAGCAGGGATTCAGTTGGTGTACTCCCAGAGATACATTAGTGCAGATGTACTATCTCCTTCATATTTTCAGGTCTCTGAAGGTCAACTACGTATTGCTTCATTTGGTAGTGAGAAGATGAAGTGCCTCTCACTTCTGATTTTGACCATTTCACACAACACCAATGACAGGCAGCACATTAGTTGTCTGCTTCTATATTATGTTGATTCTTTAGTACAGGAGCCACGACTTGTCAGGGGGTCTACCATTTTTTTGTCGCAATTCTGTACATCTTTAGATAGATGTCGTGCTCATGCACAAGGGAGGGTCAACTTCCCTTTTCCTTCAGAGCTATTTTGTTTATTTTTTGAGAGGTTTCCAGAGATGAGGCATACTTTTCTTCGGCAGCCTCGTAGGCTGATGCTGCATGTATGGATGCACATGTGGGGACAGATGATGCCGAAGAGGGGCGAGACTGAGTTTTCTGTGAGGATATTGCATGATGCACTGGAGTCGCTAGCTAGTGTTGATTGGCATCCCTTCGTTATGGTTCCTTGTCCTTATGCTGGTTTGGATGGTGAGGGTATGCCAACATCCTCTTCATAGATGATGAGTCGCCAGATGATAGAGGTAATATTATTGTTTTATTTAAATTTATTCTAACGTGTTCTTTAACTTGTTTTTATTAAACTGTTTAATCAAATTGTCTAATTATTTTTGTGTACTTAATATATTTTGCAGAAATTGGGTCTTTTGATGGCGATGAGATCCCAGTGCCACCAAATGATCCAGGTGTGGATCCTGATGACGATCAGGATATGGTAGATGTCGAGGATCATGAGTCCGATTCAGACAGACCTGCTCCTACTCGTGCACCGGTACTGCTTTTTTCTAGGTGTAGGATTGACAGTAGATTGAGGATGGAGTTGGGCAACCAAATTTGTGCATTGTTTTTTGAGACGGAAGTTAGACCCGCCACTATGAGAGATATATAGTCTGATGCTAGGCTGGTACATATGTGGAGAGGCATGCCGCGTGACATGTTCAGCCTGATACGACATGTCATAGGAGCTATGAGCTTAGTTACGTGGTTGAGGAGGGCCCTTCGATGCTATAGGCGTGGTCGAGACGTAGCACGTCGATAGTCTGTGAGCAGCGATGAATCATCTGATGATCACGATCAGGGGAGTGATCATCATTCACCCTGTTGGGGTTCCCATGTTTTGGCAAGGTTGGAAATACCAAAAGATGAGACAACATTAGAACCACTTTCAGACCTCAGGATCTAGCCCTCCTGGGTCCAGAGAGGGATCTCTCTATGATTTTCAAAGGTATATGTATTTGAGGCTCAAATGTTATGATTTTAGGCTAGTTATAAGGCTCGGGGTTTGTTTGTTTGGTTGTTTGATTTGGTTGCTGGTTATCAGGAAAGAAGGCTTCAGTGTAGGACTAGAATGAGCAAATATGAATAAGGCAGAGGTGAAATGTTCCAGGAAATATTCAAACCATTGGGAAATGGAGTCAGGAAAGGGTTTTCTTGCTAGTCAATAGGCAGGATTTTAATTGGGCTAGTCATCTGAAACATAGGATATTCAAGATGATTATGTGATATGGGAAGTAGGAGGGGAGGAGATAACACAAATTTAGAGTGCAAAGTTACAGATTAGTAGGTCGTACAAGGATCCTAGTGGACAGGGCTAACTCTAATCCCCAGTGTTCCCAAATCTTCCAACTGAAGCTATAACAAGAAACATCTAAGAACTGAATCATTTAATTCATACATAAGAGAGCAGGCAATAACATACACTACACTGGTTAAACCAAGTGAAATCATTTCTTAGACAATACATTTAGAAGAGAAACATAAATGGCAAGGAGAGCAGAAACATAGGGTACCTAACAAGGGTAAATCCTATGCCAATATTCTGATGCAAGCCAATAGAAATGAAATGAAATGAATGTAAACACAAATATAGGAAAACATCACCGCTGCTTCAGATCAGGATCCAAAGAAATGTGCTTGTCATATTAAATAGCAATACCAATCAAGTACAGCATTGCCAATAGCTGAATACTCAGTCTAAAAACATCTCCTTCAACCTATCTTACAATCTTTACACAGAGACTGTGTCTCAAAAGAAACTAATTGCAGTTCTCTGATAACTGATCAATAACCTTTACAATGAATTTTTTCATGAGTTTATAGCTGAAGCGAAGCAGAGGAGGTAGGTGAAGAACTAAATGCAGTATTAAACTTCTGAAAAGAAAGAGGGCCAAAGCCCATTCTGTTTTAAATCTTGTGCATTCAATTCCTGGTGTTATTTGGGTGCACGAATGATCTTCTTCAGTCTTCAGACTATCATGATATGACTCTGATGTATTCTATCTGCAGTACTGTGCGGTGCTATTGGTGAATAAACAAAAGATGAATGAATAATAAAGAAGTCCGCCATACTGATGAGATAAATGCTCTGATAGTACTAGGGTTGTTTCAGGGTAGGAAATCTCTCTAGAACACAGCATAGATTGAACACTACATGGGCGCTTTGTCCTTTATGGAGGAAGAACATTCTGCTGCTATATAAACCCCTGATATGCATTTATTTCTGCGTGATGTAGTTTTTTCATGATCTATGGGATCGTTGATCTAGTGCTTTGCCTCTAAAATGTTGTATTAAAGCTCAAAACCTTCAATTTTGAATGCTGAAATCCTTGATCATAAGCTGGTCTTTTCTCCACGGCTTCATAAATGTCTTGATCTGAAAAATCTAGGCTTCAACGGCGCCAGATAGATTTCTTTTGAAGATTAAACTGTCCTTGGGTAATATTCATAACGTCGCTACCATTTTTTGGCATTGCCATTGTAGTACCGGCTTCCAGATTTAATGTTTTCTGCGCAGCACGCCGTTGAAGTGGTATATGAGAACCATGGCGTTTTCCGCCTCTGATAACCCTGAAAAAACACGAAACCAGTTATGAAATCCATGGATGGGGGCAGATGATGTGGATGATAGTGGGACTGTGGAGAAATGACGGAAAATGTCATGGAATGGTGGAGAACAGAGATGGCGCAGGTTGGAGGAATGCGAAGGATATTTAAATGAAAACCTTAATAAACCCGACCTATGAACAAATATGTGAAACAGGAGGGCGACTATTAGGTGGGATGCGTGGAGGTGACGTGGTGGGACCGAGGTGGCGACGGAAGAGTCAATAGCGGGAAGATGATTCTGGACCGTCGGATTTGAGACGAGATCGACGGTGGGAAACACAGTGGAGGGCAGTGAACGGTGGGCCAGGGGTGCGGTGACCGTGGATTAAAACCCGTGCAACTTCGTCGACCGTTGGATGGGCAAAGGCAGATCTGACGACTCATATGAATATCGTTGCGCATCCTGGACTGAAAGATAATGTGCGATGGGAGGGCGGTTTTGCCGCCGTATAGAAGATAGGTGTCAAGCGCTGTATGGAATCGCTAGGCAATGGGAAAATACTACCCGACCCCCATTAGTAGTGCAATGAAAACCAAGCTATTTTATGGCATGGTGCATGGTGGGGACCACAGTGGCGGACACACTCCAAACCATTGATCTGGCGGAGAATGGACGGCGATGGCGCAATCGGTGGTTTGAATGGGTTGGGCCATGGGCACTGCGGAGCTTGAAATAGCCATTCTATCAATACAAATCAACGGTTCAACCTTCGCCCGATACATCTCTGCATTAAGCGCTCTTGTGGGCTTATGGGTGGTTCTAGCGCCCAGGTCACACGAGGGGAAATGGTTTAGGGGCTGGCGTTAAAGGGGCTCATGCCTATTATAAGGTCGGAAAGTGGGTTTTTTACCCCATTTTAATGCATTTCAAGGCCTAAGGAGGGTAACGGTAGGGGAAAGAGGGGGATTTAGGCATAATCAAAGGGAATAGGGATGTTTTAGAGGGGATTTTTGGGATGGAAAGGCGAATTAGGGGGAAGAAAGGGGACTTCGAGGAAAGGAACAAAGGGGTGAAAATGAAGAAATTTGTAAGGGTATAAAGGGCAGAATAAAACCTTTAGGAGCCTGATTTTTGGTCAACAAGGCATATTGATTCAGAACAGCAAAAGGAAACATTCAGAAGGCAGGGAAATTGAAAAGGCTGCAAGGTTGATGTGTTTACAAAGGAAATTCATTCCTTGCAGGCTTATGAAACAAATTAGCCTCTTGCTTGCTTGTCAAGAAATTTAAAAGGGGCTAACAGTGGCTCCACATGGGGATGGATTATTCTTGAAGGAGTCAAGAATTTAGAGAATAGATCTTTGGAGTAGGCCAGTTTCCTGCTGCTTGGCACATCCCTTTCTTTCTTTGATCAACTGCCACAATATGAAAACATTACATCGACAGAAAACTTTCTCCATCAAACTACCTACCCACACTAAAGTCCTAGCATTTTTCTTCTTCCAGGGTGCATTTGAGCTAGCAGACCCTTTACATCCTTTATTTTTGCAAACAGAAAATAAACCTAATCTACTCCTACCCTTATTTCTCCATGAGACCAGATTAGACTTTTGGTCTCATACGTTTCTCTACCTAATCTAATATCTGCTGGGATTAGACTGTCCAGTAGATCTCCTCTCTACATTCTAAAACAGGAAATTGAAAAACAGTCAAGCCAGGATTAGACTGTCTGACTTGTTGTAGGTCTAAGGCATAAAGATAGTTGCACATGGACAAAATTTGCAGAAAACTGAAAACAAAACTGTGAAGGCTTGGGATCTGAAACTTGAAGTATCCTTCTTCTCTTTGTGACTCAATTTTGAGCATTGTTAGAGTCACTTCTTTCTTTATCTTAGCTCTGGCTTTGGGCATGTTAGAGCTGATTCCCTTTTTTCTTTGCTGGTCCAGATTTTGAGCATGTTAGGACCATCTGCCTTTACTTTCTTCGGCTCAGGTTTTGAGCTTATTAGAGCCAATATATTGCACATCAGAGGTTCATGTTTTAAGCATGTCTGAACCTCTCCTTTTCCTCTGTTTTTTTTTTTTTTGGAAACATCTTCTCTTTTTCTTTGAAAATAAAAACTGCAATGGTATGTACAATGGAAATGGAAACTGGAAATGGAAAATCAACAGAAGTAGTGTTTGAGCATCCTGCCATTGACAGGACCCCCAAACAGCTCTATACCATCTAATTCTTGTAAGAAAAAGGAATTTGGACCCACAGTGGCATGGATGAGGTATGGACCTTGCCACAAATTGTTAAACTTGCTGTGCTTTCCTTTATCCTCTCTTCTTGAGTCCCACTTCAGAACTTTGTCTCCAATTTTGAAATCAGCAGCTTTGGTCCTCTTGTCGAATAATTTCTTTATATTTTCCTGAACCTTCACTGCTCTATTGTAGACCTCTTCCCTTGTTTGGTAGAGATGGATTGTCTGATTTATTCTCCTCACCACGTTGTATTCTTCTGTTTGGATCTCCTGGACCAGTTTGATCACTGGTACCCCAAGGCTGGTAGGGAATATTGCTTCTATTCCATAGACAAGCTGAAATGGTGACATGCCAATGGAATTTTTTGTTGTAAGCTTGTCAGCCCACAAAGCATGTACTAACTTGTTATGCCATGATTTTTTTTTCTCTTCCAACAGCTTTTTAATGATGATCACCAGGCTCTTGTTTGATGATTCAGCTAATCCATTACCTTGAGGGTAATAGGCAGTTGAATGACCAAGTGATATTTGATACCTGTGACAAAAATCAACCATCTTATTTGATCCGAAAGCAGTAGCGTTATCAGTGATTATTTTCCTTGGGCACCAAAACCGAGAGAGGATGTGACCTTCTAGGAAACTAATGATGACTGAATCTGTGGCATTCCTAGTGGGTATGGCCTCTATCCACTTAGTGAAGTAGTCGGTGGCTGTTAGGATCCATTTGTGTTTTGCAGAAGAAGCAGGGTGAATCTCCCCTATGAAGTCTAGACCCCATTGCAGAAAGGGACCTTCAACAGTGATGGGTTGTAGGGGTAACGGGAGGAGTTTTCTTTTGCCTTCAAAGATCTGGCATTTGTGGTAGGCAACTATCATTTTATGGACATCATTAAAGAGTGTGGGCCAATAGTAACCAGCTCTGAGTATTTTGTTTGCAGTGGCTTTCCAACTCAGGTGGCCTCCACATTATCTAGCATGGAATTCTTGTTTAACCCTCTCTGCCTCATTTTCAGGCAAACATTTAAGCAATAGGCCATTAGGGTTCTTCCAGTATAATTTTTCATTCAAAATGCAGTAGTTTCTAGCTTTTTGCTTTAAGAATCTGGCCTTGGTCTTTGATAGCTCGGGAGGGGCATTGAGGTGTGTAAGCACATACAAAATGTCAAAATACCAAGGGGAGATTTGAAATTTTTCCTCAACAGTGGGATCAGGCAATTCTTGTTGCTCATCCAAGGTATTTATCATGTTAATGTCTAGGGCTTGTAAGTTTGATTAAGCCATTAATCTAGCTAAGCCCTGACCCTTAACCAGTTTGGTGGGTTTTATCTCAAGGTCGTACTCTAAGATCACAACAATCCATTTTCCCCTTTTTCCCTCTGGGTCCTGGGACAGTATATCCTTGACTATGATGTTGGGCACATAAGCTACGGTGTGATAATGCAGTATGTACACCCTGAAGTATTTCAAGGCCTTAATCATAGCATTTTTCCATGATGTTGTATTTCAAGGGTGCATCCCTGAGTGCTTTGTTAAAAAAGTCAATTGGCTATTCCACTCCCTCTGTGTTTTTCTGCAGCAAAACTGCAGCCACTGTGTGCTCAGAGGAAAATGAAAAGATCAGGAAATCTTTGGAGAAATCTGGGCTAATTAGAATGAGAGCTTGGGTAAGTGCAAGTTTCACTGATTCAAAATATTTCTTAGCTCCGATAGTCCATTTAATCCATGCACCTTTCTTCAGCATGTTAGTCATGTTCCTAAGGTGTTCAACCAGGTTTGGAATAAACCTCCTAAGGAAGTTAATCTTCCTAATGAAAGACTATAATTCCTTGATGTTTCTTGGGTGTGTGATCTGTAGTATTCCCTCAACTCTCTGTGGGTCTATCCTAATCCCCCTTTCAGATATAATGTGGCCAAGAATTTTTCCTTCTTGTAGCCCAAAGACATTCTTTTTGGGATTTAGTGACATACCAAACCTTCTACATTTTTCAAATACCTTTCTCAGATGTTTCAAATGTTCTTCTTCAGTCTTAGAATAGACTGTTATGTCATCTAAGTAAATAACAATGAAATGCCCTATCTCTTCTGAAAAAGCTATTTCCATCGCTCTTTGGAAGGTGGCTCCAGCGTTCATCAATCCAAAAGGCATCTTCACATACATAAAGGTACCCCATGGAGTGGTAAAGTCTGTTTTGAGTTGGTCTTTTGGGGTCACTAAGACTTGGTTGTAACCTGAAAAGCCATCCAGCAGGGAGATCCTCTTAGAACCTACTACCCTCTGACGAATATGTTCCATTTTAGGCAAAGGGAAATTATCTTTGAGTGAGGCTCTATTAATATTCTTGAAGTCTATACACAGCCTGATTTCCCCTGTTTTCTTTCTTACAACCACTAAGTTTGACACCCAATCAGAGAACCTCACAGGCACAATTATACCTACCTCATACATCTTCTTAATCTCTTTTTCAACTGCGGGCAATTGTTTTGGATTGATTCTGCGAAGCTTTTGTCTGAAGGGTTTCTAATTTTCTTTCAAGGGTATCTTATGATGAATGATGTTCGTGTCATAGGCCTTTAAGTCTTCATAGCTCCAGGAAAACACATCAATGAATTCCTTGAAAAGGTCAACGTATTTTTTCTTCATGTCTGCAGGTAAAGACTTAGCCAGTTTAATCATTTTGGGCTTATCTGTTGTGCCTATGTTGCGTTCTTCCACATCAGAGTCTGCATATTCTATAGTGGGATTTTTTGCTACATCATCAAAGTCAAAAAGATCTTCTAAGGGGGCCAGGCCTTTGGGTATATTCTTATCTTTGGCATGCAACACCTCTACTTCTTCACTATATGCATTTTCATAGTTTCCACTTGAATTTCCAGTTTCCTCATCTAAAGAGTTTATTTCTATGTTACAGGATGTTTCTTCCTCATCTGAGGATTCTTCACGTAGGCAGCCACTGTCAGATTTGGAGTCTGAATCAGAAAACTCAAACTCGTTTCTGTCTGTCAGGAAATCTTTGATCTGTTTATCACCTTCAAAAACCTGCCAATATTTTTCATTGTCTAGCACAGCAGGTCTGAATTTGGTCTGAATGATGATCTGTTGGTCGCTGGGAGTCTTGGGATAGAAACTGGCCAAGCAATCTAATCCGTTTGCAATGACATTTTGACCCCTAGGAACGAACGCTAATTTGTATTCAACAAATGTTTTTAGTAGATCCATAGTGTCATTCCTATATGCTCTCAGCCTAGGATGTTTTGTTGTGTATTCTCCATTCACCTGTTTAATAATCAGCTCGGAGTCCCCACACACATTTATCCTTCGGGCTCCTACTTTTCTCATCAGAGTTAAGCCTAGGATCAGAGCCTCATATTCTGCAATATTGTTCGTACATTTGAAGTGCAGGTTACAGGCATGGCTCTCTGCGTAATCACTCTCCGTGTTATGTATCCACACTCATGCCCCAGCAGTTATTCTTGTGCATGACCCATCGAAACTCATTTCCCACAGGGGTTCATTCTCGTTTTTGTTATCATTCTTTTCCCTACAGCTGGGTTCGCCATTATGTTGCGTTATAGGGTCTTGTTGAAGCCTAGAAAATCTCTGCTTCAAACATTGGGGAAAAACCACCCGTCATAATTGTGACACTTAGACATTGTGTCACAAACAAAGCGTCCCTATTACGGCAATTTTGCCCTCCAAATGTCATGATCTGTTGTTACATAGCTTTTGGTCATCTAACTCTTCATCATTAGATGGACCCAAGTATACCATGTAAGACCAGTTTTACCCCAAGTAAAACTGCTTTCACTATGTTAATTAGGAAACCCCAAAAGGAATAATTAATTAAACCATAATTTAATTATTATTCCCAGTCATGTTTAACCAAAAAACAAAGAAATTAATGAGATAAACCCATAGTTATCTTATTATTTTCTAGGAATAATTATTTAAATAATATTCCTTGTTAAAGATGACCAAATCAACCACCATTAATCAAATAAATCATTATTTATTTGATTATATCCCAACCACTTCCTTAAAAAGATAAATAAATCATTTATTTATTTATTTTTCACTAATCAAGGGATTTGACCCAAGTCAAACACCCTTTCCCTCCAATAAATAATAATAAAATATTCCATAGAGGTGGATCTAGATTTGGTTAACATTATTTTAATCATGCACCAAGATCTAGAATGACCCAATATTTTGTTATAAATAGGAGGGTTTTCCCCTTCATTCTTCACCTTTGTTGCATACTAGATCACTCTGGATCTATACAGTTGGTCTCATTTTTCTGCCATTTTGCTCCCATTGAGCTCTACCTTCTACATTGGGTTTTCTACATCTACAAGAGAGAGAAAGCTTAGATCTGAAGTGCTGAGGACTACAAAGAACCCATCCCATTGAGGAGATCTGGATATACCTTCTTGTTTCCTCCCAGGTGCCCTGTAATATAAAAATTCATTCAAAAATCGTGTTCTTGTCTTGTCTGTTGGATGCATGGAGCAAACTCTTTACTTTACTGCTTAATGTCTTTCCATTTATAGATATGTTTGTTGCAGCATTTTAACTACTAATCGCAGATCTGAAGATGTTTGGCAGCCTCTATTGTTGTTAGGGCTATTAGTTATGCGTAGCTAAAGTGGTTCTTTTTCGTACACTTTGACGAAGAATTCATACTAACAAATGGCGACTCCACACGGGTTTTAAATTACGACCGCTGTCGTTTTTCATATTCCTGCATATCCAGCTACTTCAGGCCCTAGGGCTTCTTTTTTAGCTGCTTAGTTTTCTCTTTTCATGTCATTTTTCTCACATAAAACCCTAAAAACCTAAAATTTCTAACTTCCGTGTGTTTCGACCTATTACGCGAGTAGCGACACCAATGCTTTGAGACGAAGGAATTTTGAAAATGCACGCCAAGCAGTAGGAAACGGGGAAGTGCTGCACAGCTAAAACACGCGACCTGGACGCATGCTGGCTGTTTCTGCGACCTCAACTCGAATCGGAGTCGGAACGACACCTTTTCGACATTTTTTTACGTAATTTTAAGGTTCATGTGACTTCTGCCAGGGTCTTCCAGCCTCTGTCTCAGCCCGCCTTGACCAAGATCTGATCTGTTTTTACTCATCTAAGTGGGAACCCAGCCCCTTAGGGCTTTAGTACCCTCCACTTTTTGTGGAAGAGTTTCAGCTGTTTCAGCCGTCGGTTTCAGAGCTTCAGCCCCCTCTTTTTCCGGATCTGTGACCTCACTTCCAGATCCTTTGAAATCAGCCTCTTTTCCTTTCAAATCACCTCTTGTCGTTTTGTTTGGACCTCCTCTAAAGGCCTCTGCCTTGCCCCCCCCCGGTTTTTTGCTGATTTCCCTTTTTCCAGCCACCTTACCTCTGTCTCTTGGCTGTGATCTGCACCCCTTATCTGCAGCTTTATCCTCCGGATCTCTGTCCCCTTTGACCCTAGATCTGTTGAGCTTCCTTTGTGTGTGTGTCCATAGTTTTTCCCTTTCTTTTCAGCATAGTTTTGAGAGACCCACTTTCTTGGGTTTGATAGATGCATATGTAGCTGTTATTTTTCTGTTATTTCAGCATTTTTATTCTGTTCTCTGTAGGTTTATTTTCAGCTACGTTGCACACTTTTTTGCTCTCAACAACGGAAAGGGTTTAAAAATTAAAGTGCTTTCACACAGCGACCTAAGTGAAGAAAGCACACAGTTTACACTTTGCTTAAAGACTTTAAAATCAATTGTCACCTTATCGCCTTGACATTGCGATTCTGTCCCTTTACGCCTTAATCGGTTTCCTTCTTCTGTATCATCATTGCGCCCCTAAGGCACACTGAACCTCCTTGGCCTTTGCAGTCTGGAGTCGATCGACACCGCTAGATCACCCAGTCGTCGAGCCGGTCCTTCTGCGATTCTTTGGGTTCTTCTTTTCCTTCGGTTCTCCCCCTGTCCCTCAACATGTAGGGTCCAGGGGCCTAACACTAGCCATCCGGCCCTAATCACGGGACTACCACTGTGAGAACCACCAGGAACTATACAGCTCAGTGCTCCCCTTCTTGTGAACCCTCGACCTCCCCAGTTGGACAGATTTGATAAACGACCCTATACACCATAATGCCTGAACCCAGCTCCTTGTCATAAATGACTCCTTCCACAGCATCAAAGTTTGACGGCCATGCTGGCGAAGATCCTTCAAATCATGTTCGATCT